>CM037853.1:93213796-93239072 GCA_021234595.1 Delia radicum
ATCATAATGCCTTTAATAACTTGTTCCCTATATTCCTTGAATGTTTGATAACATAAAAGGCATTGGATGTTACCAAAAGCATTTTTTAACATACAATATTTTTTGAGTGTCATCACGTATTTATTTTCTGTAAAATTGAAAAATTATGAAGGCATCCGCTGAACATGTGCATTCGTCGCTGTCTCACCGACGACTGAATACAAGAGAATAAGAATGCGTGGGTATTGGTATTTAACAATTGTTGACCTAAACGCCCTCCACTGGATTAAATGTACATTTGATCGATTCATAGTAAAAATACACTATGTGAAAAATGCACCACAAAAGTCGAAAACACCAGTGAGTCAATGATTTTAAATAATTACGATATGCTGTTTATGATGGTGCAATCCGTTTTTCAATGCACGGTTCAGGTTTTGCGTAAAACTTGTTTAAAGTGCAGTGCATTTTTTTTCCACAAGCAATTTTAAAAGTAACCTATTTTAATAATTATTTCCGTTGATTACACCTATTAGACTTGAGAAAATATTTCTGTTACAAATTTCTTATAAAATTATCGCCCAGTAAAAACAAAAATGGAGTTTTTTTTTTATATTTTACTATTATTGCAGATTTAGGCACTTTCTCTATTTTTGTTCTGAAAATTGTTAATATTTTACCAAAAATGCAAATACTGAGAAAGATAAAAAAAAAACTTTTTTTATTCGTTATTTTATGCAAAATCATTTTTAAAACTCTAAATTTGATTAAGTAAAAAATAGGTTTCCTAGATGGACCGAAATCCCATATTTTCGTACAATGCTATTATACGTTCAAAAACGTTGGGTCTTTTGTGTATGCGTTGGCCGATTTTTAAACATACGTAATCCATTTTAAGCATGCTTAATCCATACACGTTAACAGCGCAAAAATTATGGCGATTTAAAGTTTAAAGCAAATTACAAATTTTAAATTAGAGTTTTTGCTTGGATTTAATTAAAGCTACATAAATTAAAAGATCTCATTGTATTTATCACAATCAAAATACAGTGAATTAAATAAATATTTTTATATTTAGAAAACATCAATTAAAATTCAGAAAAATTTTAATTTAGATATGTTAAAAAAATACCATTTAATAGAACACATCAAATACTATTCAGAAAATATTATTTTTAGATAAGAAAACACACTATTTGAAACTCTGTTTAAAATTCAGAAAACACCAGTAAAAATTAACATAATATTTCTGATTTCAGTTGAAAAAAAAAAAAAAAATTGCAAATAATATAATTGTAATTTCAAATGGAAAAAAAAACAAGGACGAACTCAGCGCACAAGGACATCAAAGTGAAGTGGGTATCCCTAAAAAGTGGTAATTTTCAAAAAAAAAAAAAAACTTAATTCTTAAGAAAATTTCCTCACTCCAGTTTTTAAATACATCGCAGATTTGTGAAAAGAACGAAATCAGGATACAAGCACTTCAAACTGAACCATGAATGTATCCTTTAAAAGAGGGAAATTTAAAAAATATTTAAAATCTTATTTGTGAAAGGCGTGGTAGAGAAGAATGAGTGTATTTTTCTAAAAATCATAACTATATTGTAAATTTTCAATTTTTTCTGAATCAAACTGGTATTGAACCTTCGTCAGTGACCCTGTTTTTTTTTTTTTTTTTGAATAATGTAATATTTGTTATGTATTTTTTTATTTGTTCGATATGAAGTTTTCTGTGCAATCACTGACCGTGGTATAGATAAACTGATTTCTAATGCCGCATGCACTCGCACTACACGTTAGACAGAGCGCTTTAGCGCACTAATCTATCGTCAGGTCGAGCTTTGTTGTGATTAAAACTAGTTTTATTTAATATACGGTGTTTTTGTTCTTGCATACATAATATCAGAAGTACAACTCCAACAACACAACAGTTCTATTTTTAGAAACTTACCTCACTCTAATGTCCACTGTTTTCCCATATGTTGTAAGTGATGCCACATCTATGATATATTCTTTGATGGCGCTTACGTAGTTAGTTAATTGCTAGAGAGCAAAGTTTGATTTTTTGTTTGAGTTTGAATTTTAACGTCTTTTTCAGACAATTGCAATTAATACTATAATTAATATGCAATTTTTTATTTAATTTTAATTGTGAAAGGCGTGGTAAAAATTTCTTCGCTCCAGTTGTTATATATGTCTTTAGAAAAGATATCAGAAAGTTGTAAAAAACAAATCAAGGACCAAATCAGACCACTGTCCTTGTGTTCTGATTTGGTCCTTAAACTAAACCAAGGTGGTTTGGTCAAAAGAGTGTAATTTCAAAAAAAAAAAAATCAAAAATCTTAGGAAAACATCCTTACTCCTATTTTATATATATATATCAAAAAATATATCGCAGATTTGCGAAAATAAAATATTCATATGCATAAGGACATTAGTTTAAAAATACGAAAAAGTTAAAGTGTCGACTATTGGGTAAATTACCCTTTTTTGAAAAAACAATTTTGTTTGTGTTAAATTTAATTCAAAATCAAATATTTTATTGGATTGAAGTAAATATGATTTAATCTCAAAATATCTAACTACATCCACCAAAAATTAGTTATCTTTATGGATCTAATTAGATACAGTTAGATCTAAAATCACCCCATGGGATATTTTGGTCTAATTTAATCCAGTGATATGTTTGTGGGATCTAATGGAATATTACCTGATACCCCAATTTTGAGATGCTCTTAGATAAGATTAAATATCGATATATCAAATAATGCCACCTTAATATTTTCTATATATGAGCATATACATTAGACCAACTCAACTTGTATTTAAAAAAAAACGTGATTTTTGTATATCATGTTTTATGATGATTAAAATAATATTTCGGATCTAGCATTAAGATCCAGTGAGCTGGAAAGTTTTTACAAAAGTTATTGTTTTCAGTTTTTCATAGAATATTTTAATTCAACTAAAAACAAAGTTTACAATATAATGGTAAAGCATGTCCCGATATATCCTTTTTCTGGGATATACTGTTAAAACGGGATATACTGTTCTACGGAGATTTACTGTTCTACGGAGATTTTTGAGACGAACGTCAAATTTTTATATATAAATCTTCAGTTCACTGAAAAAGTTAATACTTGTATTAGCTTTTTTGGAAATTCGCAATAGTTCACATTTTAGCAAAAATTCCATAGGTGGGAAAGCTATGATTAAAGCAGTCAATTTTGGTATTAAAATTTTTCTTTAGTCAACTACATCATCTATGTGTGGAAATAATTTAAAATTGTGCAAATTGAATGCATTTTCCAAGGTTTTCTAAACGAAATAAAAAAAAAATTAATGAAAATTATTCAAGATCGAGGCCATACTCTATATTTTTTTATTAGGATATTGTCCTAACAAATAATCTATAGAGTTTTTTGTTTTCAAATTTATTATTTGACCCTTTCAGGAATGGGAGTTTTCTAGGTTCCCATCATTAGAACATTTTTTGAAATCGGTAACAATCCCATGCCAAACATCAAACTTTCATATAAACTATTTTACTCACTAAATGAGAACTAATATATGAGCTTGAAGTTAAAGATTATAACCATTGATCAAAAAATAAATTGAAAACTTGTTTGTTATGTGCAAGGTCCACCTCTGATGGATATTCAATACACGTTTTTTTGTTTTTCTCTCCTTTGTATATTTTGTTTAGTTTATAACCAACACAGGGGGAGTAAACTGGACTGTACTTTGTCTTTTATATTAGACTGTACTTTGTCTTTTATATAATTATTATTAAAAACAAAAGTTATGTTTTTTCGACCTTTAATTGTGCAATGAAAATGAAAATTATTCAAGTTCGAGGCCATACTCTATATTTCTTTATTAGGATACAATATACATAAAAGACAAAGTACAGTCTAGTGAAACGTGAAACTATGCGGTTACCAAACGTTTCCTTCAATGAATCAATTGTGTCACGAGCTGTGTGACATTTTGCGCCGCCTTGTTAAAACCACAGCTCATGCACATTAATTGATGAACGAAAAAGTCAGTAATCATGGCTCTATGGCGGTCACCATTGACTGTAACGTTCTGAGCAGCATCGTTTTTAAAGAAGTGGCATTGATTACACCAGTCCATAAATCACACCAAACAGTCAGTTTTTCTGGATGTAGTCCATAAATCACACTGGATGTAACGGTGTCTCAACGTACACTTGAGGATTATCTTCACTCCAAATACGTCAGTTTTGTTTATTGACGTATCCATCATCGCTAAACAAAATTCGCAGAATTCGTGTATAACAATGATTTTCAAAATAAATTTGTACAATTTGGAAGCGTTGTTCAGGTGTCAGTCTATTCATGTTGAAATGACAAACCAAACTAAACATATCACTTGGCAGCTGACAAAATGGCCGCCAGTTTAAGAAGTGTTGCCAACTTAAAGTTATATACCTGTATAAAAAATACCCTTTATATTTTGAAGGGTGTTCAAATGAAACTGTTTTTCGTGAGTCGGTCTAATATACATAAACATTGCAAATCTCATATAAAAACAAATAATGAATGAAAATATGCATAAAACGATACACATCAGCTGAAGGCGTTGAATCAAACATAAATATATGAAATTTTTCGTTTTTATTAATACCCTACAGTACAGCATATCAAATATTATGTTTGCCATTGCTTTAGATTAAGGAAACAGTTTCGAGAAAAATTCTAAATATCCAGCACTTCTGCCATACTCTTCTCCAAAGGCTGTTTTACTTTTAAAATAATTTTTAGTCAAAATAGGAACCCAAATATTAAAAAAAAATTAAAAATTGGTAGAACATAAGAAGTTATTTTCAACTTACATGATATATTGAATGGTATCATCCGGTCTTTACCAACTAACACGTTCTATTTTTTTTTTAATGCTTCTTACCTTACAATATGATCCCTCATGTTTTTTGGCATTTTATAACTAACAATAAGTATAAAAACTTTATTTTCTTTAGCAATTCCCATAAAGCAAAAGAAATTTTAAATATTTTTCTCTATCTTCAACTTTATGTAGATTGCAATGAAGAACTGTAGAATAAAGTTAAAAGAAATTGAAATCAAATTCACAATAATAAAATAAATACTACCCGGGTAAAAATTGTAATATGGAGTCGAATATAATTATATCTCATTTGATAAGTTCCAATAAATAAACATATAAAAAATTGGTCCGAAAATGGGTCATCCTCATGTATCTAATTACATCAAATTAGATATAATTTGGTACAATTTTATTCGAGATTTTTCTATATCCGGGATATTAAAGTATATCTAATTTGATATAAATATATCTGTTATTATAAAAATGTAGCTGATAGTAGCTTGTAATAACTTACAGTTATGCTTAAAAGAATTTAAGTTGATAATTAAAATTTCTAGAAATTAACAAGTTTAAAGACCCATTTTTTTTAATGAAACATAACGAACTAATTAAAAATTATCCAGAATAAACTTAGTGTTTAAAAAATATATAATTAAGTGGTACTGTCTTATAAAATGTATACGTTTTTTTATTTAAAATTCTATAAACAAATCACTTGAAAATAATGTTGTTATAAAAGTACTATGGTTATATATGATGCCATATGTAATAAAGTCTTAACTAGCAGATAACTTAATTTGATATTGAACTTTACTAAAATATGTAAGGGATTATATATAATGCTATATTAAATTACAAGGAAAATATTTTCAGCATGACGTCACATATGGTTATATAAGACCAATCATGGCAACATATATAATCATATTAATGACTACATATATTTGGATTATTATTATATGGGTAATGTAGTTATATATGGAGTAGGATATGGAGACATCAAATAAGAACAAGTGTCATTTAAAAAAGTCTCTGAATAAAAATTATCAGATGTACTTGTATACAATGATAAAAGTCGTAATGTGACTCCATTCAAAGTCAGATATGAATTAATCATATTACATGTGACTATATTTACCTATTTTTACCCGGAAAGTCATACATATGTTATAAAGTATTAACTTGCAGATAACCTAATTTGATATTGTGACTTTGCCAAAATATGTATGGGATTATATATAATACTATATAAAATTATAAGGAAAATATTTCCAGTATGATGTCACATATAATTTAATAAGACTTTACATTAGACCATATAAAGGGTCCGCCATCTAACGTTTTTTTTTTTCAACTAGTGCTTATTTCGTGAATGGTACCACTTATCTCATGTCTGATTTGACAGATAATTAGTTTTATCCTTCCGCTGAACGAATATGGTTGTGTATACGCTTGAACAACGCTGGGAAATATTGCGACATTACTTTGAAAATCATGGTAATGTTGCAGAATGTGTGATGTTTTGCGCCCTGTTTTTGAAGATCGCATTATCAGCCGCAGAGCTGATGTCGTTTGGCCACCTCGGAGCTGCGATTTAACACCGTTGGACTATTATTTGTGGGGTAGCGTCAAAGATTAGTGTTACGCCAACAAGCCAGAGACAATTGACGCCTTAAAGGACAATATTCGTGAAGCCATTGGTGAAATACAGCTGCACACAATCGATAATGTGCTTAAAAATTGTACCGATCGTGTAGGCTACTGCATGGCCAGCCGAGGCAGCCGTTTGAATGAAATTATTTTCCATTATTAACCGGAAGGATTGTACTTTCAAATAAAAAAAAAAAATTTGAGAAAATATTCAGTAGTTTTTTTATAGCATTTTCAAAAAAAAAGTTATTTGGCGGACCCTTTATTATCACTATCGATTATATTTATGGGTTATGTGGTTATATATCAGCGGTGGGCATGTAAATGGCTTGAAGGGAAAAATTTAGGTTTTCACAATATTAAGGAGGGTCAAACTATATTAAAATATTTAGCAAAAATCTGCACTGAAAAGCGGTAGAAAAAAATTTTTTATGACTCCCAAATTCATATTTAAAGTCAAAAAAGTTTAACGTATTTACTTTTTTAATCGTGGGTCTTTCTTTTTTTAGTATCTCGTCCAAGGGGAAAATATGTGGGTCAGTTTTTAAAGAATAAAATCAACATCTTTTATATTTTTATGGATATAAATTACACATTAAAATACCATTTTGGAAATGATTCAAGAGTGTTTAAAAGACCCCATTAGGATCTTAAAAATAGTTTGCTTTGTAAATGTGTCCTTTCAAAATTGAATTTTGCTTAAAACCTTTCACACATAAAATCTGTATTCATACTGAGCACATCTATAAATAGATTTAGGAGAAAATCTTGCAAACAACAAAACAAAGTTTTGAACCAAATTCGTTTGACTGAAAATTTTAGATTTCTGCTGAAAAAAAGTTATATTACAAGTCTGTGGAAAATAAGAGATTTTTACGTAGCACGACTTTTTGCTTTTAAATAAATAAATTGCATAATTACGAGGGCGGATCAATAAGTCCGTGATTTTTCGAACTTTCCTCATAGTTATATGAAATGCAACACTGCTCTCATCAAGTACCACCTGAAAATAGACTACTGTCAAATGTTTAGCAAGTTCCGTCATTTACTTTGCGTTTAACAGCTGTTCAAAACACACAACCACGTGGATTTTTTTTTAAATGGAAAAAAGTGAATTTCAAGTGCTCATTAAACATTATTTTTTGCGAAAAAAAAACAGTCAAGCAAAGCAAGGAAAAGCTTGATAAATACTATGGGGACTCTGCATCATCGATTTCAATGGTAAAAATGTGGTTTACTGACATTTGTTGTGGTCGCGCAAGTACAAATGACTCTGAACGTTCTGGACGGCCAATTGAGATCAATTGGCAACACGATATGGTGTTGGCAAACAAATGCCTTATTTATGTACCTCGAAAAATCTTATTTTTTGGAATTGATACAAAAATTGGAGACACGTTGGACTAAGTGTATTGAGCTAAGAGGAGATTATGTTGAAACGGACTTATTGATCCGCCCTCGCAATTAAATATATTGAATCTACTTAATGAATTTAAAGAATTTTCATATTTATGTAGTTTACATAAATATCATAAAATTTTAGAAAAATTTGATGAATCAAGTTTTACAATTTTTTCTTTATTTGACAAAAAATTGTCATCAAAATTTTTATTTTTTAAATTGTCTATTATTATATACAAAGATAGAGCAAAATGTTTTTTTTTTTTATTTTAAATGGGTCCAAATGTTTCACCAAATTTAAGTACTACAATGACCATTAACCACAATGCAGTTTTCGAGTACTGAGAAATAAATGTGAAGCAGTGTGAATTTCTGTTGAGGCTCCTTTTTTAATTATATTTTCAAATTCTGATCTTTACTACACTCAGGGAAAATAGTTTCATGATATTGATGAAACTGTGTCATAAATCATTTGTCATCAATTATTCATTATATTTATGAAGTTTTCATAAATATGATGAAATGTTTCATTAAAATTTATGTCAAGTGTTTCATAAATCTTCATCATTTCATAATATAGTTTCATAAGCGGTGTAAACATATTTTTTGTTTTTTTCTTTATCAATTGAAATTAAGAATTTCAATTAGAAATTTAGAATTTTGATTTAAAATTAAGAAAATGTAATTTTTCATTGAGGTTTTCTATTTAAAATTCAGAAACTTTCATATCGTCAATTGAAAGTCAGAAATTCTAAGCAGTTAATGTTTTCTAAATTTTGCATGGAACTTTGTGAATATAGTAGAAATTTAATTAATTTAATTAATTCATTTTAATTAATCTAATTACCTAAAAATCGTTTAATGCACTTTGTGCCAAAAATTACTCAATATTTGGTAACATTAAAAACGCAGCTTCATTAAAATATCTGTATAATAAAATTAAACATTTCTATTTATAAATAGAAAAATATAGATTTATATCTTTTAGTAGTTGGAGAGAAAGTGCATTAAACGATTTTTAGGTAATTAAGTTAAATAAAATAAATCTTTATTTTGTTATTTATAATTAAAAAATTGTACCTCTATTATGCAGATATTTGAAAGAAACTGCGTTTTTTAATGTTAAAAAATATTGGGACATTTTTGGCCCCAAGTGGACAAAAGGGTTAATTAAGTTTTTTTTTATTTTTAAATAATAAATACCAACGGAAAATAATTTAGTCAACTTTCATTCAAATACGAAGATACCACATGAATTTTCGTTATCAATTTCATGAAATCTTCAAAATTTTGAAAAAATTGAACTTTGACCTTGAAATGTGACCTTTGCCGTGGTTCGATTTTGTTTTGAATTTTCAGAATATAGTGCTTGTAGTTTGTTTCATAAAACTCTGAAAAGCATTAGTTGTTACTTGTTAAAAGTAGATAAATTTTACCCTATGATCGAATTTTATGCAAAAAAAAAAGCGTTTTCCTAGAAATCCGCCGAATTTAAATAGCTAAATTAAACGGGGGATATGTGTAATTTTTGGTATTTTTATTTTAAATTTTAAACTTAATGAGACCTTAGTGTGCGAAACTATTTTTTTTTAATTTTGTTGAACAAAATTTTTTAAAATTTTGAATTGGAGATTTGAAAAATACCCCAAAAATATTTTTGGTTTTCGAAGTCACAGGATACCGAAATCCTATTATTAAATATTTCATATCTAACAGTTAATGGGTCCAGTAAGTAAAAAAAAATATTTTGGTATTTAATTTCGAAAACGTTTAGGATGTGGGCTCGAAATGTTTGATCGTGTGGTATTTGGCACATTAGTGGTCTGGGGTATTTTTTTTACTCGGGTAATTCTCAACCGATTTGGTATTTTTATATCTTTTTGAAAACACTTTTTTGTCTTCATCTCGATTAATTTATAATATGGAATAAAAACTGCTTCAATATTAACAATTTTTTGAAAAAACTAAAAAAAGGACATTTTTTCCCCATACAAAACACACTTTCAATTTTCAATCGATTTCCGCCTCGTGTTTTCTTTATCCAATCGACACCAAACATCATATTAAATGTTTTTACATACAAAGGAACCAAACTAGCCCATAGCTTGACTTTTGAACTCATTTTGAAAAACGGGCATACAAAGTTGAACACCTCTAATGTACATTAACGAAAATTGAGGTAATATTTATATATATGGTCAAATATGAACTCTTATGAATATATAAGAATCATATTTGGTGGTATATGGACAGGTATGACCATATATGAGCATGAATAAGTTTATAAATGTTCATAACTTGATGCATATATGTTGATTTTTAACCAGGGGATTTATTTTTTTTTTTTTATTTGCGAAACTGCTTTTTGTTTTATTTTTCTTTCTGGGGATATTTTCGTTTTTGGTATGGGGCCGAACGAAAATCGTTCCGGCCCACGTCAGTTATATATGGAGTAAGATTTGGACACATATAATGATATAAAGAACAATATTAAAAATTCTGTCAATAAAAACTATCAGATGTGTTTCTATATAATGAAAAAAAGCCGTAATGTAAAGCATTCAAAGTCAGATGTGATTTAATTATATAATACCCAGCAAAACAAAAAATGAGTAAAGTAATCGAAACTCAATGGTTTGGACGTATTACCCTTTCTAACTTTTTTATATGAAATGTCCCAAAAGTAATGAGTTGTGCATTACTGGCAGCCTTATGTAAATATGAATTACAATGGGTTACCTATGGTGATACAAGGGTATGAATAATAAGGCATTACCGAAAGGAAAAAAATAATGGGTCTTTATATAGATTTTGAAAAAAAATTACGAATTAAAATAAAATATTATTAATTTTTTTAAAACATGGTCGAGCCGGAAATCGATCACGGGTCGTCAGATTAACAGGTGACTGATTATAATGAGTCTTATAACTGCCTGGAGGTAAAAGGATGAATAATCAATTACACTATGCTAGTTGAAAACCCCGACAAACGGGGCACCCGGTGGGTTAAACTAAATCGACTGTGCTGAATCGAATGGCGTTCGCCGTTTTTTTAGGTTAGCTCTTTAAAAAAAGTTAGGGGGGGTTAAATTTTCCCCCTTTTGGCCTGTTCTTGCAGAATACCGGTATATAAAACTATGTTTTCTTTACATCTGAGTTGTAGGGTGTGTTCAGCAACTTTATAGAAAATATTATGCCAAATATTTTTGTGGAACATATTAACCCTCTAACTGCCCCTCATAACGGCATTTTTTGGCTTTATTCTAACAAATCGTTAAAAACACCTCGAAAAAGGGGAGGGCATGAAATGTTCTACAAAAATTTTGGCCATAAAATTTTACTATATACGTCAGAACACATCAAAACCATAAACTTAACACAAACACCAAAAACTAATCAAATTCAAGATTGCCCACACACAAGGTATGCAACATATACGGTGAAATAAAAAAAAATCAACTACATATTAATTTTAATTTTTTTTTTTTTTTTTAAATTTGAGTTAATAAAGTAGTTTAGAGTACATACCTTCTTTTACTTTCATGCCGCTTAATCGTGGCGGCACACCCTACACCTCAGATGTAAAGAAAACATAGTTTTATATACCGGTATTCTGCAAGAACAGGCCAAAAGGGGGAAACTTTAACCACCCCTAACTTTTTTTTAAGAGCTAACCTAAAAAAACGGTAAACGCCATTCGATTCAGCACAGTCGATTTAGTTTAACCCACCGGGTGCCCGTTTGTCGGCAAAAAAAGTTCTCAAAACTAGCACAGTGTTATTGATTACCAATTATGTAACCCCTTATAAGTTTCTTATTGGTAACCTATTATTTCATTATTTAAAGTAATGCAGAATGTAATAAGTACTTATTACAAAGTAATGTATAAAATAATAAGTAGAAATTACCATATTTTTGCTGTTTATATGACTATAATTATTTTTACCCGGGTGTACAGATATTTTTTACTTGTTACTTAAAATAACCATAAGATTTATAACCATAAAAATGGGTGTTTGTGAAAAGAAAAAAAGTCTACGAAAAAGAAAAAAAAAATAGGACAAAAAAAAGAATTTACCCCAAAGGGGAGTAAATATTTTTTGTTGATTTCCTGTTTATGAAATAAAGGAAATCAAAATTGGGAATAAATCGTTGTACATATTTACAAGGCACACAAGGTTTAGTAAGTTATTGACTTAAACAACAACAAAAAATATAAGAAATATGATTAAGGGAGAATATAAATATGATAACCATTCCAACATATCGTTGTCTTATATTCAAATGGAGGTATCTACATTTTTTTTTTGGAAAATGAGGTTTTGATAACAAAATATACACTGGCATATCTCTCATCTATGATATTAATTTCAAATTTAAAAGAGCATTGTACTACCGTTTTTTTTTTGTTTGGAAAATTTCATTGAACTATCTACAACAACTATATCTATCATTTTGTTCGAGCTTTTTATTATTATTTCCCAATAAATTAAATCTTTAAAAGACCTCGATCTTGAAGATTTAATTTATTGGAAAGTATCTACAACAACGTAGATACTTTCCAATAAATTAAATGCAAATGAGCTATCTACAGTAGTTTTTTGATGTTGTAGTTACTTAGTGATATAAATGTGTTTTACTTTATAATAATTGTTTTGTATATCTACGATATGCCTGTTACGAATCTGGTCTCAGAAAACTTTCAACTGCTCATGATTCCAAGATATTTGCTATGTAAGCACGAAAAAAATAAATATTTTAGTGCACCCCGGCAGGCTAGTTGGTAGCGTGCTGGCTTATCAGTGTGGGGGTCGTGGGTTCGATTCACACCAGAGGCACTGGTCTGTTTTCGCTACAACGTGCAGAAGGCCATAGTAGCTAGTACTCGGTAAGGCTAATAGTATATAATTTGTAATTATATGATTATTAATTAATAAAATAAAAAAAATAAATAAAAATATTTTAACATAATTTAAATTAAACATGATTATAAGTGTTAGTAAAAAAATTTTAGTAGCTGGGCACAGCTTGTAAACTAAATTCGAGTACGCTGAATTTATTGGACATAGCCACTTTCTAAAGTTAGGAATCGTATGGGCGATATTTGCGTTTTTTAATTTTATGTAGAAACACTTAACACCGTATTCATAAAAATATTGAACATCATTTCATATACATTTTAGTTAAACATACATACATTTTAGCCTTAAAACTGTATTCATAGACGAATATTAACGTTTACACAAGATTTAAATTCCGTATTTTAAACTAATTTTTGTTTATGAATACAGTTTTAAGGCCTAAATGTGTGTTTTAACTAAAATGTATTTGAAATCTGAATTAATGCAATTTTAATACAATTTGTATAGCTTATGTCATTAGCATTTATAACAATTCATTGACTAAAAAGCACTTAGAAAAAAATGTTTTCCATTTGTTTACGCCGGCCTGCCACCGCGCGACAACATTTCCATCGGCGGTGTTGTGTGCTATTAGATGTCCTAACATAACTATGTCCCGTGGGGACATAGTGTAATCGTTACATCGGTCATCGATATCAAATTTTTTTTCTCACTCGCTTCGTTCTACTGGCTGCAGCAACATCGGAAAGTTAAAATAAAGGCAAAGCAACTTAAATTAAAAGAAATTAAATAATAAAAAAAAAAAAGAAATTGTAATTTACCTTCAAGTTAAAAAAAAAAAAAAAAAAAAAAAAATTTAAATAAAACATTGGCTCCAAGAGCATTCTATCAAAAAGGAAACGTCGTTTCAGCCCAACCACAATAGAAGGCTCTCGAAGGAAACACCGTTAATTGATTCTAACGCGATCTTCCATAAATTAACCTCAAAGTTTTTTTCCTCGATTGCTATTTCAATTCAATTTATTTATTTACATAACATGGATATATATTTATAAAGTAATAAAACAAGTTTAAAGAGTTCAGGCGATAATTAGCCTTTTCTACTTGGAAAAACAATTACAACAGATATAATAATCTATACTTCTATACTTAATATTATAAAGAGGTAATGTTTGCATGTTTGTTTGTTTGTTTGTTTGTTTGTAGAAAGTAATCTCTGTAACTAATCATACGATTTCTAAATTTTTTTACCAATATTTAATTTTTTCCTCCAGGATGGACATAGGCTATATATCGTTCCGAAATTTTTTTTTATATAAAATACAATGTTTGTATGTTTGTCCTCTATAGACTCTAAAACTATCCAACCGATTTGGCCCAAACCGGTTTCATTTGAAAGGTTATAGTCCAAATTAGGTTTTCGGTTATATATATTTCAAGTGGGCGTGGCACCTCCCACATAAATTGAATAACATCATATATCTTGACTATTGTGATAGCAAGAGTTTTGAAACATTGCAGTATCCCATATGTTACTGATTTGAATAATCAGGAAAAAAAATGGGTGGGATCGGACCAGTGGGAGTGGCAGCTCCCATACAAAGTAAATATTTTAATAACATATATTTAAAGTACTATAATAGCCATAGTCTTAGAAATTTGTGCACGTTGATTATTTGCTAATGTGAATAGTCATGGGAAAAATGGGCGTGATCGGACCAGTGGGAGTGTCAGCTCCCATACAAAGTAAATATTTAATATCATATATCTACAGTTCTATAATAGCCAGAGTCTTAGAAATTTGTGCACGTTGATTATATTATGAATAGTCATGGGAAAAGTGGGCGGGATTATACCAGTGGGCGTGGCAGCTCCCGTACAAAGTGATTATTTAGCTCATATACAAAATTAATATTAATATCAAATATCTAGGGTTATATATAAGCTATATAGCCTTCAAATTTTATACGAGTCCATCAATTACAAATATTAGTAGTCGGACTGAAAATGGGCGGAATGGGATAAATGGGCGTGGTACCAAAAGCAAAAAACAAATAAGCATTAAAATAAATTATCACATTCAAGACTTTTTGCAAGGTTATTTAATAATGTTGTTCAAAAATTGTTTTAGCGTTCCTCATAGTCCTAGAATAAATAAAAAAGGTAAAGAAGTAAACAATAAATTTTATGATATGGTTTTAAGTAACAATTCATGTTTAACAGGTACACTTAACATAAAAAATATATTATTATTATATTATTATTTGCGTAAAAGAAATTTCTTGATTTAAAGAATTAATTACAATTAAAATTTGAAGGCAAAACAACGTTTGCCTGGTCAGCTAGTATTATATATTTTAAATATTTTTTTTTTTAGGCAAAAAGTAACAAAAACCTATTTAAATAAAAAAAAAAACAACAAACAAAAATGTTAAGATTAAAACTACGTGCTAATTGACATTCATTGATGTGTAAATATTCAGAAAATCTACATCCGATTGTGATTGTGAGTAAGCTTCAAAATTCTATAATTGACCATTTCGATACCGCTTATGGAGTGCAATCGTTGAGTCGAATAATGCCAAGGAAGATCGTATATCATCTTGAGTAGTTTATTTTGACTTATTTGAAGCTTTTTGACATGACAGGTTGCGACATCATTCCACATAGGGGCAGCATAATACAGTATGGACATAAAAATACCCAGCCAGAAATTGCCAATGGTCGGAAAAATCAAGCACTGGCAGAGCACTATTTGCCTAATGATCCAACAAATAAACGTGCTGGCAAAGCACTGATTTACATCGCTCTGCCAACGTTAGTAAAAAGTGCTTTGCCAGTGCTTAATTAACAAAATTTACAACAGTAAAAATAATAAAAGCACTGGCACAGCTCTGGCTTAGAACGCTCTGCCAACTTTCGTTAAAAGTGCTTTGCCAGTACTTGATTAACTAAATTAACAACCGTAAAAATAAAAAAGCACTGGCACAGTACTGACTTAGAACTCTTTCCCAACATTGGCAAAAAGTGCATTGCCAGTACTTATTTACAAAATTTACAACCGTTAACTTAATAAAAACAATGGCACATCCCTTGTTCACAACAAGAGTGGAAAAATTCAAAACAAAATTGCAATTTATGATTTGAAGTTAAGAATATTAAGATCTCCTATTATAGTTCAGCACAAAGTATAGTTTTTGTACTAAAATTTTACTTAAGAAATTTATTTTCAAATTTTTTCCTTTAGTAAAATTGTAGTAAAAAGTCGTGCTAACTTATCACAAAAATAATTTGATAAAAAAAAATATTTAGTTATTTTGTAATTAATTTAGCTGAAGCAAGCCTATTGCTATTTCTGTTCAAATTACCAAAATCATTCAATAAGAAATATACAAATCTTTACTGAAGTGAATTACTAAGTAGGATTTTATTGGTCGTTTTTGGTTTTGGTACTGACAAAGCGCTTATTACCAGTGCTTTGCCAACGTTTTAAAACAGAAACGGCCAAGCCCTGCTCGGTGTTATCATTTTGGGGTTGGCAAATCACTTATGATATTATTATTTATTGGTTGTTCTACCAATGCTTTGCCAACGTTGGGGTTGGCAAAGCACTTAAATCTTCAGATATAAAACGCTCTACCAACGCTCATACCACCGTTGAAAGTACTGGGCCATTGCTTTACCGTTCGTATTTTTTGGCTGGGTAGCTTTGAATATTATAAGTTTGTTATCTGGACTTAGTGTTGACTTTCTATTAATGCAAGAGTACATAAGTCTTGTAACATTATTTATTTTGTTTATGACGTAAGAGACATGTTTGCTAAAGTTGATATGTGAATCCAATATTACTCCGAGATACTTAACTTCAGACTCCCATGTTATAGTTGTGTTGTTATTAATGCTTAAATCTCTTTGTGGGATAAAGCAAGGATTTCTTCTGCAAGTAAAGTATATTGCTTGAGTTTTTATTTGTAGATTTATAAGAATTTTACATTTCTTGAAATATTCTTCTAAATTTTCTCGATTTCGTTTCTTTTAAAATACTATTTTTTATTATGTTACATGCATTGTTAAAATTCTTATCAAAATTTAAAAAAAAAATGCACGAAAAAATTTGTTTTTGCGAAAAAAAAAAATTGCGATGTCATGTTATGTTGTGAATATTCATTTAAATTCATGTTCATATTTATTTATTTATTGAAAATCAATTTTCATTTAAATTTATAGTGGATTTAAATTCAATAAATTACTTAAATACCCAAAAAGTCAGGCTAGTTGGTAGCGTGCTGGCTTATCAGTGCGGGGTCCGTGGGTTTGATTCCCACCAGAGGCACTGGTATGTTTTCGCTACAACGAAAGCCATAGAAGCTAGTGCTGGGATATAATTTGTAATTATATGACTATTAATTACTAAAAAAAAAAAAAAAAAAATTACATTTTCTGCGTTGCATACTTACATATCTCTGGTGCATATACACTTTAATTTTTGCCATACGAAACTTTATTCAAATCCAGACCAGTAAAAAATTAATATATTAATAAAGGTGATTGCAGAAGTCTATTTAGTCATGCTGATTTATTTCATATAAAACTATGGAGCGAATATTAAGAATTATTAAAAAAAAAAAAATACATTTATTATTCAGTAGCAGCTTTTAATTAATATTGTAGAAGATCGATTTGAAAATATTGTTAATTTGAGCAAATTGAACAGCTTTTTCACTCTCCTGAATACTTTTATAGATGTAGATAGCACCGTTTAAATATAAGACAACGATTTGTAAGTACGTAATTAAATTTTAAAGGTACATAATAAAATAGACACAGTTCGTATGAAGCAGCTTTAGGTTAAAAAATAAACAGAAATGTCGACCATACTGGGTTTTAGATAAATAAGATTTCAACTTCATACTTTAATACATTTTCGAAAATGAAATTTAAAAATATCCCCCGGTACACTTGGAAAGGACAGCGATTTGACTTTTGCGGATTTCGAGGAAACTTTGTTTTTTGGTACTACCTAGGCCAGTTTGTTGTCATAAAATATTTAAAATCGAAAATTAGCTAGTTTTGTACCGTTTGTTGTTTTATATTATCACAATAACCCAAAATTGAAAAAAAAAAAACAAATTTTTTGGACTTGATTAAGCCATGTGGACCTGCTTCCCAAAATGACCCAAGACTTATTTATCTCAATTTACAAACAACATTAAAGCTTCGCTTACTACTATTGAATTTTAATAAATGTGAGTTCAAATATTATGATTAGAGAAGACAAAAACAAAAACAAAATTTAACGAGTTTAGAGCGAAAAAATATTGTAAAAAAGCAAAAATAAAAACAGTCTAATCATAAACAACACTTTTTCAAGAAAAGTTTAATAAAAAACAATAACATTTTATTAGTAAAAAGCGCCATTTAAGCAAAATAAAACATTACAAAAAAGCAATAAAAATCTCAAGAACCTTAAGAAAAAGGAATGTAAAGCTCAAAATCAGAAAATCCAAATAAAGCATATTAACCCTCTAACCGGCAAGACCGTCTTAAGACGGTCTTCCGGTTTTGGGCTCCACTGCTGTACTATAAATTTTATCGCTCCAAAAAAGTGAAAAATATCATTAGACAACATTGTTTTACATTTGTTATACTCCCCAACACTCACTGACAAGTAGTTTGTCAGCTGTTATCAAACAAGTGCAAAAAGTCAACAAATTATCATTGAAAATTATTTCGCAAAATTAATTTTTCGCAACTACTAAAAAAACACATTTAAAAAAAAGTGATCGACTCAAAAATTTTATGGTAAGTAGATAACATATTATATTTGAGTTTTATTATGCATTTGAAGTGAAAAAGAAAAAAAAATTGTGCTTTCTAAACTTAATAGTGAAGGCCGTCTTAAGACGGTCTTGCCGGTTTGTGTGAACAAAAATTTCCATCTCTTTTAATTGTTGATTTCACCCTTTGTCAATAAAATCATTATTGTTTCTTTATTATTTTATTAATTTCATCCTTTTATTTAACTCATGTTAGAGATGGATCTTTCTAAACGTTCTTATAAGAAAAATATCAATTTGGAGGATATGTCTGATGAGCAATTGCTCGAGTTCATGAATTCTGTAGAGAGTTCTGTAGAGAGCACAGATGAAAGTTTTGATAGCGATGACAGTGTTGGTGATCGCACATATGTTTTGGATAATATCGAGGCAGATACACTGCCAGAGAATACAGAACAGGAAATAGCAGAATGCTTTCACAATATGGGTGTAGCTGAGACCACGGATACATTTGCAGAGGGAATAAATTTTTCTCTGAATTTCAGCACAATGGACATACCATCGGCTTATTCAACTTTAGTTGAAGATGAAGCAGCGGTAGAAATTGTTCCGACGCAAGAACCATCGGCATCAACTGCAACGAAAGTAACCACCAAATGCAAAAGAGCCAGATCCCCATTGCCAACAGCTGAAGCTACTGGACCATCAGTTCAACCATGTCCTGGAGGGTTCATTGGAGGTATGACACTAACTAGCTTATTTTATAAGTATTTATTTTCTCTTTTTTATAATTAGCTCTGAATGCAATATCTAAAAACTCGAAAGAGATGTCAAACATGTACATGTACATGTACATGTACATGTACATGTACATGTCGATGTGCTTACATGTACACGATTGTTGTAGAGACAAACCGTTGTGCTGTGGATGAAAATAATGTTATACATGTCATTATACCGCTTTCCTAATTTAGAAAGCTATTGGTTGAAAAATGCCTTCTTGCCGATTCAAAAGTGTATGAAGTCCAAACGATTTCTTTCTATCAAGAAATATCTATCATTTCAAGATGAATCACAGCGAATGAAGAAAGGTGAACCGGGCTATGATCCATTGTTCATTGTGACTAAGCTAGTTGCTTTTGGTGTCGGTAATGTCTTCTCTCGATTTATAACGAGTTTTCTCAGAGACCGCACTATACGTGTTGTTTTAGATGGGGTCTCATCAAACGAGTTTCAGCTAAATTCAGGGGTACCGCAAGGTTCTGTTCTTTCTCCTACCCTTTTTCTTATTTTTATTAATGACCTTCTTGGTCAGACCATCAACCCTATCTACTCTTTTGCAGATGACAGCAACATTTGTCATTCATTTTCATTCGATCACAGGCCAAACTCTTTGGAGATAGAGGGCATGCGGCAGAACATGAATGACACACTCAATCAAGACCTTTCTACAATCTCCGAGTGGGGTCGCGCGAATAAGGTCGATTTTAATGCACGCAAGACCCAATGTTGTATGTTAACCCACAGACGGGCTGTGGAATTGACATTGTCATCTGTAACTATGGATGGTATAGGTATTGAGGAATCGGATACTCTTGATGTTCTGGGCATGAGAATACAGTGTGATGTCCGTTGGAATAAGCACGTATTTCAAGTGTCGAAAGAGGCATTCAAGTGTCTCGGTTTTCTAAAACGGTGCAAGACTTACTTCACTCCATCCGATCTCCTTACTATTTATACCAGCTATATCCGGCCAAAAATGGAATACAACTCTAATATATGGGCAGGGGCTCCATTGTCTATTCTGAAGCTTCTGGACCGTGTTCAGGGGAGGGCGGTGAAGCTTATCAATGACAGTAGTGTATCCAACTCTATTGATTCATTGGAGCATCGTCGGAATGTGGGTTGTGTGACACTTTTCTATCGATATTACCATGGGAGATGCTCATCTGAGATAAGTGAACTTATTCCACGAGCCCGAGTTTTTATACGTAATACTCGCTTATCTCGTAGAACATCCGTTTGTAGTTGATTGTCCTGTGTTTCGCACAACGCATTACAGAGAAAATTCGTTTTTTAGTCGAACGATTCGTATGTGGAACAAACTTCCCGCAGAAGTCTTCCCTGTTACTTACAATTTAGAAAAATTTAAATCAAATATCCACAAACACTACTCCCTCTTTCCTCCTTCCCATACCTTATTTTCCTGATCAATACAATGCACTGCATGAGTAGGGGGCATCCCCTGAGTATTGGTTAAATTAAAAAAAAAAAAAATACCAAAAACGGCTAGATTATGCGTCGAAACAGGTGTGCATCACAAAGACAAAACACCATCTCCGCCAATACATGCCCAATAAGCCGCATAAGTGGGGGATCAAATTGTTCGTGCTTTGTGACTCAAACGGTTTCGCCTACCGTTTTGAAATCTACAATGGCGCGGAGATAATATCATCTTACCCGATACACCGGACCTTGGAGCTACATCAAATGTGGTAGTTCGTAGGGCCTGTAGGGCGACCATCATATGCTCAAAATCTCGATGAGCCTTTATCACAACAGCCTGGTATATCAAGTGTTGGGAAAAGAGCTGTTCATCAAGTTGCTGATGTTCGGTTCGATGGTGTCGATCATTTTAATGTTTGGATGGATAGAAATGCAAAAAAAAATGTAAACATTGCAAGAAATCTGACACCCAAGTCGTTGGTTCCAAATGCAACCTGCATTTATGCCTTCAAGTCGATAAGAATTGTTTTTGGGACTACCACTATAGTAAATAATAAATAATTTAGCTAATTTTCCTCCTTTATTTCAATAAAACTTTTTTTGTATATAAAATTTACCTGTGATGTTTTATTACACGCAAAACGGCAAGACCGTCTACAGACGGTCTTCACTATTTTTTACCTAGCGTTCGTTCAGAATATTGTTTTTACCTGAAAATTAAAACTTTAGTTTCTTTTGACTATATCTACTTGAAAAAAAATATTGGCTTGATCCGATCATTTTTACGGTCTGGCCGGTAGAGGGTTAAATAAAAAAGCATATAAAGCATATAAAAAAAAAATAAAAAAGCAAAAAAAGAAGGCACAAAAGCCCAAATTTATCTTGTCTGATTATGACAAAATGTGTGAAGCTGCTGTGCTAAAAATGTTGACCAAATTGAACAACGCTAAACCTGGTACTGAGGGATTTTATATATGTACATGTATTGAAACAAAAAATATTTAAACTCTTTTTTTTGAAAACCTGGCTACAGCCAGTTTTTAATAAATAAAAGAATATTCTGAACTAAATTAACCCTTATATGATCTTGGTGTCAAAATGACCCTTAGGTGAAAAGTATTAGCTCAACAGAATATATTTTTTAATTTTTTTTTTATCTATAGGTAATTTTTACACCCAGATCATATAAGTTAAGAATATTTTTTATTTATCAGCCACTTTGGAAAAAAGGAGTTTAAATATTTAAATAATTATATAAAGTGCTTCAGTATCTTCTTAAATCTCAATGCGGAACGGCAAGGGTGAACGTTGTTTAATTTGGCAAAATAAATTTAGTATAGCAAAAATAAGGTTTTTTTTTTTTTTTACTTTTTGTAATGATGATAAAATATAAAAAAAAAAACGCCATAAAAGTAGCTAATGTTCGATTTTAAATATTATAAAATTATTAGTCTTGTTGTTACTCTCATAGAAATAAACCTGCAAAAACATAAACAAAAACTAGTTTATAATTACGTTGCAGGAAAGACCATTAAATTTGCAGTTTTTTTGATAAATATTAGTAAGATAAGAATAGCAAAAATAAATCAGTTGAATTTACAAATATTTAGTTATAGTTGAGCTAAATTTTAGTTAATTGAAAGTAACAAATCATAAAAATATTTGAAATTTTTAAAGTTTTTTTTTTTTTTTGTTATTGCGAATAAAAATCTGCCTACTGAAATCAGCAATCTACAAGTTTTCAGTAAAAATTTCTGTTGATTTTTATATTCTACTAAATTTGAGGAAAATATAGCAAAACTGTTGTTGATAAAGGGTGTCCCAAGAAGAGCGCAATTTTTAAATTTTAAATAAAACACAGATATTTAAAAAAAAATCGTGAAACTTTATTATATCGTAAAGTAGACAGAATGAGGTTATGTATGGAACAATATATCGTGCAGATGGCCGCCGCGGCTTTGCTGGCATGCACGCGATCTTTTAATGAAATTTTCAATGACAGTTTTGCATGAATGCTGCGGTATTTCATTAATGCAGCGTCCAATTTCCTCTTTTAAGACTTGAGTCGTCGTCGGCTTATTCGCGTAAACCATCGACTTCAAAAAACCCCAAAGAAAAAAATCTAATGGTGTTAAATCGCACGATCTAGGTAGCCAATTCTGATCTCCAAAACGCGAAATAACACGACCGGGAAATGACTGATACAGCAATTGAATTGTTTCTCTGGCTGTATGACATGTGGCGCCGTCTTGTTGGAACCACATGCCCTCCACATTCATTTCTTCAATTCTAGGCAAGAAAAAACTGGTTATCATTTCACGATACCGAACACCATTGACTGTTTGCGCTTGACCTGCCTCATTTTCATAAAAAAAAGATCCAATGATTCCTCCAGCCCAAAAACCACACCACACAGTGACACGTTGAGGATGCATTTGCTTCTCGTGCATCACTCGAGGATTTTCCTCCCCCCAAATGCGACAATTCTGCCTGTTGACGAAGCCATCAAGATGAAAATGGTAAAACAATTTCACAATGAGAATGCGTTGTTCATTCGTGTAGCGCTCCATTTTTACTAACCTCGTACCTTCTACTAGCAAACAATAACAATTGTTTAAATGTCAAACAATGACACTTCGAATATTGCCAGATTTAAAAATTGCGTTATTCTTGGGACACCCTTTATTACAGTTTTTGTTTGCTATTTTAAGTCTACAAATATTTAGTAAAAGTTTTTGCTAATTTTGGCAGAGTAAATTGCTATTTTTAATTACTAAAAATTCACATCGAATATAACTAAAATTTGACAAAGTTAAGAGATTAATTTCTACTGTTCTTATTTTATTAATATTGAACAATAAAAAACCAAACAGTTTTATTTGCAACTTCATTTTTAACTAATTTTTAGTAGCTTTTTCTGCAATTCTTACAGGTTTATTTTTCTGAGTGTACCAAAAACTCAATTTCCCAGAAATCCGCAAAAATCAAATCGCGCATTACCTTATACTTGGGTAGTGAGATTATGAAGTTCAAATTTTAATTTTTTGGATTTTTTTAAAGAAACTTTTTTTAAAATTTGAAATTGGACATTTGGAAAATTTCCGTAAAATATTATACGTTTTTGACGCCAACTTAGGACAGGTTAACGACATCCTAAAATAAACCTACTTCATATCTTTCAATTTATGAGTCTATTAAATATAAAAATTATATTGCAATAATCAATTTCAAATACGTCCTAGTTTGCTCGAATTTTGTTGTAAAATGGTGTTTGCCACATTAGTGGCCTGTTATTAACCGATTTTGGATTTTTATGCCTTTTTGAAAACATAATTTTATCTTTATGTCGATTAATTTAGTTTTTCCCATCAACGATTTTGTTTTTGTCCATCAATTATTGGCAGAGTAGCTTCAAACTTTCAGATGTTTATTTTTAGGTAAAAATTTTAGCGTTGCCAAATATTTGAAAAATATATTTAGCTAAAGTCTAATAATACACACAGAGAAAAATTTAGCTATTTGCCAACATAAATTCAGTTCCTACTTCTCAAATTCGGTTATTGCGAATTTCAGTCGGTTGGCACAGCTTAACATTAGTTTTAACAACAACATTCGGTTAATTCAACAGAATTGTACATTCAACTCCCAAAATATTTAGAAATCTAATGTAAATATCGTTGTACTAACTAAATTTATAGGTTGTTACCATTAAAATGGGATTGTCACTTCTTTCAAAACGTGTTCTGATGATGGGAACCTAGAAAATTCCCGAAACAGATCTATCAGCACATTCCTATCAGCACATTCAATTAATAAATTTGAAAACAAAAACTCTATAGATTATTTGTTAGGACAATATCCTAATAAAGAAGTACATATAGAGTATGGAATCGAACTTGAAAAATTTTTTTTTTTTAATTTAACCAATACTCAGGGTATGTCCACTACTCATGCAGTGCATTGTATTGATCAGGAAAATAGGGTATGGGAAGAAGGAAAGAGGGAGTAGTGTTTGTGGATATTTGATTTAAATTGTTCCAAATTGTAAGTAACAGGGAAGACTTCTGCGGGAAGTTTTTTCCACAAACGAATCGTTCGACTAGAAAACGATTTTTCTCTATAATTGTGATTTCGTTTAAATTTATACAATCTAAAAATATGTTCGTTGTTCTAAGACCGATATAAAGTCGAAATAATCAGATTGACTCCGGCAAAAATCCTAAAATTGTTATACAATTAAAAAACCTAAGCCACCAAAAAATATAATTGCAAATTTTCCTTTTCAAAATCCCAGAAAACATAAAAATACAAAATTGTAGTCAATGAGCAAAATATATTTGCACAAGTGTAAGTCGCCAGATATATACACACTGAGAAATAAAGTGCCAACCGAATTCTACTTATAAATTCAGTAAGAGCAACGATATTTACATTATATGACGAAGTATTTTTGGTGCTGCAACTAAAATTAAGTTGAATTAACCGAACTTTGGTGTACAAATTAATAATCAG